>OX276481.1:2500-25000 GCA_946251955.1 Acronicta psi | reverse complement strand
TTGCGTGTGAAGGCCAAGGCTACGGTCTTGTCGGGTGCGAATGTGAGCTTCGTTGAGTTTCCCCATTCAAAGATCGTTTGTAGGCTGGCGTTGATGTTGTGTTGGAGTGTAGCGAGCTTTGAGTGTGAGGCAACCAGGGTGATGTCGTCGGCAAAAGCTCGCAGTAGGCAACCCTCCGGTAATCGCCCTCCCCCAGGCGAGTCACTGGACATGTCCAGTAGTTCATCTAAGATCAGGTTCCAGAAGGTCGGCCCGCATACGGACCCTTGGACGCATCCCCTGGTTAATGTTTTTGTGGCCCTTGTGTCTGCGTAGTGTATGGTGGCCGTGCGGTCAGTGAGGTAATTTTGTGCGATCGTGTATATGTTTTTGGGGCAGCGTGTATGGTGCAGGCGGGCTAGAATTGCGGGCCACCAGGCGTTATCGAATGCGGCTTTGATATCGAGTGAGACCATTGCGACGTGGAGTCCGTTTTGCTTGTGTTGTGTGATTGTGTCGGTAATGTTTTTGAGTGCGTGTATTGTAGACGTTTGCTGTTTAAAGCCAAACTGCTTGGTGTTGGACGAGTGTGTCACGCTGAGATGATGTGCGAGGCGCTGTGTGACCAGCTTTTCTAGGGCTTTGCCCAGTACCGGTAGCAGCCCGATGGGTCGGAAGGAAGATAGTTGAGAGTGATCAGTTTTGTTGGGTTTTGGAATAATTTTAACTATTGCGTGCTTCCATGCTCTGGGGAATATGGAAAGTGATAGGCACCGGTTCATGAGGTCTATTATTACGTGGGGGAGGCATAGGGTGAAATGATATATAATGTCGGATGTAAGGTGGTCGGCACCAGGGGCCTTAGCTGGGTTCATATTTTTAAGTATGGTGATAATTTCGTTTTGGGTGAAAGGGGGTTCGTGGTTGGTGTCGGGCGGCTGTTGCGTTACGGTTCTTTGGGTATATTGTGCGGTAGTTGTGTCTGGAGTGTCGTCTGGAAAAAACTTGTTGAGAAATGTCGTGGCCGTCTCGTGTGTGGATGTGGTGTATACGCCGGGTGATGTTTCTATGGTTGTAGGTGGCTGAGCAGGAGGTCCGGTTCTGATCAGCCGGTTAGTGACCGACCACACGTCCTCTTTTCCTTGCTTGGAGCAAAACTCCCTAAAGTGTTTGGTAGATGCGTCCCTGATTTTGGCAGCGTATTCGGCTTTGAGTGTGTTTTTAACGGCAAGAGCGTCATCCAGCGGTAGATTTCGCCTTTTGAGTCTGATCAATTCGTGGTGGTTATCGATAACTCCTTTTTTCAGAGAGCTTAGCTCGTCAGTCCACCATAGAGGGCGCGGGGGGCGCCCGCCGCCAGCTCTAGGTAGATGATTGTCGCATGTTTGTTGAATAAACTGTGTGAGCTTGTGTGTGTAGTTGTCTATATCTTGTTGAGTGTGAAGTGTGTTTATGTCTATGCTGGGTATGTCCGTGTTGCTTATGTCTGTTTGAAATGTGTCTCTGAGTTGTTGCCAGTACTTGTAGCCTGTCGTGTTGTATTTGTATGTGGATGTGTTGGCGTTGCGTCTGAAAGGCTGAGTGAAGTGTAGTGTGAATGTGATAGCATGATGATCGGACGAGGGGCAGACCGATGTGTCTACCTTCCAATCAGTGATAAGGTTTGCGATGTTGTCAGATGCGAGTGCAATGTCAACCACCGATCCTCGGATTCGACCATCAGCCAGGGTTTCATAGGTGTTTGTTGTGCCTGTATTTAGTATCGTGATGTTATGCCCTTGAACGAGGTCGACTATCTCAGCGCCGCGGGCGTTGTTGATGGGGGAGCCCCATAGGGTATGCCATCCATTGAGGTCACCGGATACGATGTGCGTGCCATCGCCGGTGTCCTGCAGGAGTCGCTGTAGTTGATGGAGTGTGTTGTGGGAGTCGGTTTGAGGCTCGATGTATACGCTAGTTATATAGAGTCTCCTGCCGAGAGTGGTAGTGAGTTGAATTGTGCAGAGATTAGGTGTGGAGTATTGTGTAAGACCTAGGGAGCTGCCAACGCCATTTCTAATTAGTATGCAAGCTTTGGTGTGTCTGTTGGAGAGTGTGTGTGGGAATTGGTACGTGGTGTAGTTTGGTATGTTTTTGACGGTGAGTTGATTCCCTGTGTATGGTTCATTAATTAGTACAATGTCTGTGTTGTTTGTGATGATGTGTTGTGTTAATTCTTGCAAGGCAGCATACCCACGACCTGTGTTTGCGTGTACGAATGTGGTCGATTGGTTGTTGCGAATGCCACGTCCTAAGTTAGTTTTCCTGGTGTTAGTGATGTTTATGTTTTGGACATTTGTGTGTGTGTTGTGTGTTCTGTTGTCCTGTCTAGGATCCATAATCGATTCTTAATTTAAGTTTTTGCAGAGCTTGGGATAGACGAGGGCAGGATGCGGACGTGGCGCTGTGGTTGGTGTTGACTGGGTGCTTTCCTCCGGATTGGGCGCAGTTGTGGCAGTTAGTGGCGTTTGTATCTTTTTTAGCGGGGCAATCCTTGAATATGTGTGTTTGGGACGAGCAATGGGAGCAAATGGTTTTGTCCGAGGTACAATTTTTCCTGGTGTGGCCAAACTCCAGGCACGTGTAGCACTGAAGGAGGGGAACGTACTCTTCTACGTGGATCCTGTTGTGGTCCACGTTCAGCCTACGAAGTTGGATGATGGTCCTCCACAAGGGGGGCGAAGCCAGGAAGACGGCGTTGTAGAGCTGATCGTTCCGGTTTCCCCTCTTAAACCGGAAGACGAAATCGGTGTCAGAGTAGGCACTGAGGTCGTTCTGTTGGAGGATAATTCGGGAAAGATCTTCACAGGGAACCTCTACGGGAATTCCCTTTATTATGAGCATAGGTTTGAGTTTCCTGGATTTCTCCGCTGATATGCTGTCCGTTTGGTCAATTTTCTTAAGGGTTATTTCTCTCTGGGCCTCGTTGTCGAACTCGACTCTAACTTTATTGTTAGACACGAATCTAATCTCAGAGGGGGAGAAGTTTGTGTCCCTGAATGTTACTCCGGATCGGAATAGTTTGAGAGTGTCGGTTGGGGTTGAAACTTCCTTTTTAGAGGAAATAATAATAGCGGGTTTGGATGTCGGTATTGTAGGGATGGAGGGTTGCGCTCGCGCTGCGGAGGCGTAGGAGGGAACGGTAGTTCGATTTGGGGGGGAGGGGGAAACGGTTTTCTTTTCGATAATTTGCTGGAGTTTGTCGATACGAGTATTATTTTCCTGGACTAGTTTTTTGGTTTCCTGAATTTGATTTATTAATAATTGCTCTTTTTCGGCAGCCAGAGAGGTTAAAGAGGGCGAGTTGTAGGATTTGCTTAGTGTCACTATTTTGGCGGCGGCCTCCTTAATAGCCTTTTTATTGCCCGCCGTAACGCTTTTCCCTTCGTTGATGAGGTCGATTATTGTAAGGGCTAATTGTGCGATTTCAGAGCCGGTGGTGGTGGTCGTGGTGTTTGGGTTTGGGATGGGGGTTGGGGTGGGGGTTGGGGTGGGGGTTGGGGTGGGCGTTGGCGTCGTCTTGTCACCCATCGCTATGATCTGGGCGGCAAGTGCGCGCGGCGCGCATACGAAGAAAGAAAGCGATTTTGAAAATACGTTAGGTAAAATACTAAAAGTTGTGTTTTCGGAGAGTCAGGGCTATTGTTGGCTATTATTTCAGTCGTATCGACACTATTTAGCGTTAGAACAAGAAAAGAGGGCAAATGGAGCAAAATTTGGAACAAAAATATTTTGGTGTTCTGGCCGAATCTACCTGGCCAAGCGCTACCGGGTGGGTGGGTGGGCGATTTTTTCGAATTTTTCTTGCGTTAAGGCCCACTTGTGGGGTACCGTTCGATGGTTAGGTTAGGTTAGGTTAGGTTAGGTTAGGTTAGGTTAGGTTAGGTTAGGTTAGGTTAGGTTAGGTTAGGTTAGGTTAGGTTAGGTTAGGTTAGGTTAGGTTAGGTTAGGTTAGGTTTTTTTTTTTTTTTTTTTTTTTTTTTTTTTTTTTTTTTTTTTTTTTTTTTGTATTCTTTGGCTCCTCTAACATAATTAGAGACCTTGTTTGCATTTTTTCTGTTTAGCTTCTTCGCATTTGTTTTGATTTGTTAGTGTATCTGTCTGTCTTGTTTACTCTTTAGTTTACTATGATCATCCTTTCTGTCTTGTTTTAATATTTGTACTAATTTGTATACTTTTATTTCTGTTTTTACATATTTTGATTTAATCTTTATTTTCGCTTTGTCTCTACACTTTGTTCTTCCTCATTTATTTTTCTTATCTCTTGCATCCCACACGTGTAACTTTAATAGTTTTGTTTTATTTCCTCTAGTTTCTATTTGTGCTCTTTGGTTGTCTTAAACTTTTACATGTTGCTTCACTAATCTTTCTCTAGCTATTCTTCAGCCTTGTTTTGCTTCCATTTTCGCCAGTTCCTCATCTATTCTTTAAGCCCTAGGCGTAGCAGCACTTTTGTTTTTTGGGGCTTTGGGTATCTATTTAGATGGTGCTATCCACCATCTTTCTGACTGACCCTATTTGTCGGAGTGTTCAGTTTCTTCCGCGTTCTTTTAGATGAGTACATTTTGTTGTCTCACCACCAACGTCCGTATATTCGCTTCCTACTATCTATGCTTACTATTTTATATTACATACAATATATTAGAAGCATAGCTCCTGTGCTACGGACGCTGATGGGTCTCGATTGGCGAGGAGGGGGTCGTACCTGTCCCAGTGTTTTCCACGGCCTCCATTCTAGCCTGGCGATGACAATCATCGCCAGGTTGTATGGGTCCTCCGTATAGAAGGTCTTAGGTGCCAGCACCTCCCCATCCCTCGCCAGTGACGTGTCATCCTTTCCGAACGCGGTCCCTCCTGTTGCTGCGCACAGTATCTCCCATACCCTAGTGGTGCCCTCAGCAATACTCCACCGTGGATCGCGCTAGATCGTCCCACCTTAATCGGACAGGGCACTTCAGGTTAAAGGTGTCGTGTTCGGTGTCCTTGTACTTGGCGGCGGTACAGTTGGTGCACTTGGGCGGCTTCCCGGCCTGGCTTGCAGGGCAATCGGTTCGCCGGTGATTAGGGTCACCGCAGTACGAACAAAGGTCGTCCTCACCGGTGCACAGTTTTCGCGGGTGACCGAAACCGAGGCATCTGGTACACTGGATTAGCGGGCTCTGATCGAACACGCGGATCCTCTGCATGTCGATATAAGCCCGCTCGCCCTCGACCAGTCGCTGCCACACCAGTGGGGAGACTTGTAAAACCACGTGGTTTTCATGTGGGTTTCTTGCTCGTCTACGGTATTTTACGGCGACCCTCACCTGCTCCGCCGGTATTCCCTCCAGGAGATGCGCATTTTGGTTAAGGATCGCCCTGGTGATGTCGTCGTCCGTGTTGTACGACAGCACGTCCATCAACACCACCAAGGGGTCCCTATACAATGCGTCCTCGACTGAGAAACCAGCCGAGGAGCCGTCCAGCCTGCTCCTGACCGCCTCCAGTTCATCCAGGTTCTTGCAACCGACGACCACCTTTTGGTCCTTGACCTTTCGCACCCTATCGATGTGGATACGGGTTTCCTTGGCGTCCACCGCGGTCCTTATTTTATCAATGACGTTGGCACATGTGTCCTGTTTGTCATTGGAGGACACGATGATGGAGTACATGTGCGGAGGGATGGCATGTCTTACGCCTGCTGCTGCCTTCGCGTATGTGCGGGCTGTTTTTGGTTGGTCAGCGGGGGGGGTCACAAAGGGTGACGTGCTATCCTCGAGCTTTTTTATCTGTTCGGAGAGTGTGCGTGTAAAGAGCGCACACTCTGCCAGCTTTTCATTGTTGTCTTTTAGGATTCGGGACTGCTCAGCTAGTATTGTGAGCACTTCCGAGATCTTTTCCTCTCCTTTGTCCCTACTTCCTTTTCCTGCTTCTGATGTTTGTTCATTTTCGTCCCCTTTTTGACTCCTTTCCCTTTCCGCTTCCCCTTCCTTTACGAGGTGGTACAACCGGTCGAGAGCTGCCGTGACCTCGACTTTTATGTCATTTTTCAGGTTTCTAGAGTTGCCGAGATGGAGTTTAGCCTTATTTAGGCACGCTCTTGCCTCGGCAACTCTAGTCTGACGGGCCGGCTTTGTCTGTTGGCTACTCGATCCGGCTGCACACAGCTTGCTCTCCTGAGTAGAGGTGGGGGCGGGAGCCGTCCTTAATGGTGGTGTGCTGCTGGGTTTGGATACTACCTTCTCAGCCTCCCACTCCCCTACACTCCGCCTGACGTTGGTGGTTTGCGTGGGCCCAGCCTTTCCAGGAGAGCTGGGGTCGCTGGCCTTTTTAACGGGAGTGCGCTGCGCCACAAACATTTTTCTTGATATTTTTTATTAAAGCAACACGCAATATGATTAAATAGTATTGATAGCTTTAAACTTGGTCCCAATAGGGTGACTGTGTGGTGGGTATAAATATAATAGTATACGGTCTAAAAGCTTGGTCCCAATAGGGGAATGGGTTGTATACTAATAATGTAAAGATAAAATGATTTGAGTAAATAACAGTTATGATAAGGTGCAAAACTATAAATAGACGTTAAAACGGTTTAAAAACTTAGTCCCCAATAGGGGGGACTGTGTAAATTGTGTAATTAAATAAAGTAAAACCTAAACCTGTGTAAAATATAATTGAATTACCTAAATTAAAATAGAATAAGATATAGGTTCTAATGTCAGTAAGCAAATCGCCTATGTTTTATATACAATATATATATAGTCAATACGTTATATAGTCAATCACAATTATTCAAATAAGATGTTTGTAATTTGTCACGTAGGACGCGTGGACGGTTACTTGACCAGTCGGTTGGCGCTTTTTTGACTGTAGAGGGGTCAAAGAAAGCGCCTCCGGCCAAAATAAAAAAATAAAATAAAATGAATGAAAAATATAACTTTAGGTATAACACCAAATCCACCTAGCCAATCACCACAGGGTGGGTGGGTGGGCGATTTTTTCGAATTTTTTCGATTGAAAAGCCCACTTGTGGGGTACCAATAGATGCGGGCCGCCGAGCACTACACGACTGTGTAGTTTTCGGGGGTAGGTTGAGAGGAAAAATCGAGAAAAATCGCGGAAAAACTGTGAATTTTGTAGAATTTAAAGTGTTTTTGCTATGTTTTAATAATAATAATTTTGTTTTTCAGGTCGCGATCTCCGGGATGCACGGCTGAAGCGGATTTGCAGAATTACAAATGAAATTTTTGTCGAAATTAATAAGGAAAGTGAAAATTTTGGAAAACCTAAGTGAAAATTTAAAAGTGAAAATTTTCGTGTCCAATTGCGTGGAGGGGTGCCTGGTAGGTGTAAGTGACCGAATTGACAATTTTAAGGGTCGAAAACCGCGTCCAAATAGGTTGTATAGTTTGAAAATTGTCAATGTTTATCTGGTTAGGTTAGGTTAGGTTAGGTTAGGTTAGGTTAGGTTAGGTTAGGTTAGGTTAGGTTAGGTTAGGTTAGGTTAGGTTAGGTTAGGTTGGGGTGACAGGTCGGACAACCTCCTCGTGTGCTCCGCGGCTATCAGTCCTTCTCGGATAAGTCCGGTGGGAACGGTAGTCGTGGAGCCTGGTTCACCCTGGGCAACACGGGCAACAACTCTCTCTGCCTTTTGGGGAGTCTTGTTGCTCGTGGCTAATGGTCCGACACCGGGGAAAGGCCCTTTTCAGGGCCATGGGGGGGGAGAACCCCCTGCGAAGCCGCGAGGCTTAGCGGGGGAGAAAAGGCCCTTTTCAGGGCCAGGGGGTGGCTTCCTGCGAGGCCGCGAGGCTTAGTAGGTGGCCGAGGGGGCGTCTCTCCACGTGTGCCCCTGTTTTCAGGGGACGTAGTGGACGCGCGAGGGCGGGCCCGGTGTGTACTCACACTACCGCCGGGCAGGCAGTGGAAGATTTCTTTCCTGCCACCACCGAAAACCGGGAGATGTCTGACATCTCCCGTCGGTCTTGGCTTGGTCGCCTGGGCCGGGAGGAAGAAAACCTCCACAAAAATTACTCCAAATCTCAAGTTTCGGCGCCCGGCGAGGGGATGCATGGCCGGGGGGATTGCCTCGGTCGTGAGGGCGCCAACCTCAGCGGACCGGCCGACCCGCTGTTGTATATAGGCTTACCCAGGTACAGGGGGCACTGCCTGGGTGGACCGTCTTTTCCCCCATACTCGTGGGATTTAATATGGATAATCTTTTAAAAAAAAAAAAAAACCAAACAAACAGACGTTGAGGGGGGTGCTGTGTCTGACGGCTCAGCATCGAGTGAAGTGATGATGGTGGAGATCAGCGTGCCTGCGCTGTCTCCATCACAATTTTGGAGAGAGGGGCGCAAGCGGTTGCGCTCAAATGATGGGACGAGTCGCTCGACTTCAGAGTCTGGCGACGAAGTGGTACCAGCCAGGAGGGGGAGAGGCCGACCTCCCACCACGGGCGAGTACGTAGAATTGACAAAAGCGAAGGCGGAGCTGCTTGCTGCCAAGCGAGAGGAGTTCCGCCGCCACGCCGAAGAGGACGTTTTAGACCTCGTCAAGGAGGCCAAGAGCAAGAGAGCGGCACCAGTGCCTGAACCTGGTCCGGCAGGGGATGCCTTGACCGCGACTGCTCTTTTCGAACAGGTGTCGGCTGGGCTTAAGGTGGTACAACACGTGGCCACCAAGTCCAGCAACCTCAAGGGCACGTTTACCAAGAGCCTGAAAGAGGCTATGAAGGTCATAGGAGACGCAGCAAGCGAGCTGCGCCAGCTTTCCGCTACGGAAGAAAACAGTCGCCTTCAACTTGAGCTGGCCAAGTTACAGGCTGACAACCGCCGCCTTCAAGCAGAGAATATGAAAGTCACGACGGAACAAGAACAGATGCGACGTGAGTTGGACAAAATCAAGTCTGACGTGGCGCGGATGCAGCAGCCACAGCCCTCCACCCCAGTGACGCCACCGGATCTGGTACAGCTGTTCCGGACGGAGATGGCAAGCCTGGCTGCACGATTCTCGGTAATCGAGGGCAAAATACTGCGCCCGCCCCTTGCCGGTGACCGAAAGGGCAACCAACTGCAGACGCCGTCGTCATATGCGGCCAAGGCTGCAAAGCCGCAGGCCCCTAGCCGACCGGCAGGGAATAAAGAGACCAATCCGGCCAGACCCGCCCAGAACTCGGCCTCACCAGCGAATACGCCGAACCCGACACAAAAAGGGCAGTCCCAAGACAACCAGACCTTGGTGACCGCACAGGCACCGCCAGCACAAAGCCAGCCGGAAGCTGGCCCGTCGAAGGCTGCCCCTGCAAAGTCGCAGCCGAAGAAGAGGGGTAAAAAGACTAAATCGGACGGCGCCAACGGTGCCCCGACCTCGGCTACCACACAGAAGTCTAGCACAGCTGCCAACCCTAAAGAAGGGGAATGGCAGACTGTGAAAAACAAGAAGAACAAGAAGAAGACGGCCAAAAAGAGCCAAAAGAAGAAGACGCCAAGACTACGAGCACCCCGTTCGTCTGCGGTGGTCATTACGCTGCAGCCTGAGGCGGAGGAGAAGGGCATCACGTATGCCTCAGTTCTTGCCGAGGCCAAACAGAAGGTCGACCTGGCTGGCCTCGGTATTCCCTCCCTCCGCTTCAAGCGGGCCGTCACCGGCGCCCGCATACTGGAGATCCCCGGAGCGGCAACGGCTGAAAAAGCGGACTCCCTCGCGAACAAACTGCGGGAGAGCCTCAGCGGTGATGTAATCAAGATCTCCAGACCCACCAAATGTGCGGAGCTGCGCATATCGGGTCTGGACGACTCCGTCACCTCACAAGAGGTCTGTGATGTGGCTGCGCGAGTCGGCGGATGTTCTGCCGAAGATATAAAAGTCGGCCAAATTCGGGTTGGGCCTGCTGGCCTGGGTACAGTCTGGCTGCGCTGCCCTGTGGCTGCAGCCAAGACAATATCAAGCGCTGGTCGTTTCCTGGTTGGATGGGTGGCTGCAAGGGTAACACTGCTGGAACCCAGACCCATGCAGTGTTTCCGTTGCCTGTACGGGGGACACGTCCAACATACGTGTTCGTCCGAGGTGGATCGGAGCAATCAGTGCTACCGCTGCAGTCAGCCGGGCCACAAAGCTGGGCAGTGCACTGCTGCCCCACACTGCAGTGTGTGTGCCGCTGAAGGCAAGCCAGCGGAGCATCGCATTGGCGCCAAGGCCTGCGTGGCCCGGCAAAAGAAGAGGGGGAAGCCCAGCGGGGCCGGATTTCGGACCCCCCTGGCACCTAGCCAGCCACCAGCCACCGAGGCTATGGACGTGTCGGAGCCTGCCCAGCCCCAACAATAATGGCCCTATCCATCTTACAGGGCAATCTCAACCACTCTGCCAGGGCTCAGGACCTTTTGCTCCAGGGTATGGCAGAGTGGTCGATACACGTGGCGGTGATGGCTGAGCCCTACTTTGTCCCTCCTCGGGACAACTGGGCAGGGGATTCGGCGGGTCTGGTGTCAATCGTCTGCCAGGTTTCTACAGGTGCATTATTGACGGTCGTGGAAAGGCGGCCGGGCTGCGTGGCAGCCTTAGTGCGTGGCGTCCTCGTGGTTGGGGTCTATTTCTCGCCCAACAGAGTCCTCACCGATTTCGAGGATTTTCTTGGGGAAGTGGGGGCCCTGATTGGGCGGAACAACACCCACCCTGTCCTGCTCCTCGGCGACCTCAACGCCAAATCCACGGCTTGGGGTTGCCCCACCACCGACGCGCGTGGAGACATGCTTGAGGAGTGGGCTGTCACAACAGGGATGGAGGTCCTCAACCGCGGGACGACGCATACATGCGTGCGGCAGAATGGCGGCTCGATCGTGGACGTTACGTTCGCCAGCTCATCCTTGGCGCGCCGCGCTCAGTACTGGAGGGTCCTGGAGGGTGTGGAGACCCTCTCAGATCATCGGTATATCCGATTTGAGATCGCCACACCCTCAACGGCCCCGAGCGCCGGCCAGTCGAGTCGGAACACCACTGAGACGCCCAGGTGGGTCCTCAGCCGGCTCGACAGAGACGTCCTGGTCGAAGCCGCCATAGTGCAGGCATGGTCCGCCCCTCTTGAGGGGCCGGTGGACGTAGACGCAGAGGCGGCCTGGTTCCGGGACGCAATGTCGCAAATCTGCGACGCGGCCATGCCCCGGGCCAGGTCAGGCCCTCAAAAGCGTCAAGTTTTCTGGTGGTCTCAAGAGCTGGCGGACATGCGTGTCGCTTGCGCTGCAGCCCGACGTCTGTACACCAGGTACCGCCGACGCCGCTTCCGCAGTAGGGAGATTGAGGCCCGGCTATACGAGTGCTACAAACGGGCAAAAGAAGCCCTGCAGCTGGGTATTGGCCGGGCCAGGGAGGCTGCCAACGAACAGTTCCTGCAGCTGTTGGACGGGGACCCATGGGGACGCCCGTACAAATTCGCCAGGGCCAAACTCCGGCCGTGGGCGCCTCCGCTGACGCAGAGTCTGGAGCCCGCCTTCGTCGAGGACGTCGTTTCCGCCCTGTTTCCTGACAGGGCGGCACACGTACCACCTACAATGGTGCCCCGAACTGAGGGGACGCAGGAAGATAACGACGTACCAGAGGTCACGGAGGCGGAGCTCGGCGCAGCGGAGATGCGCATGCGAGCCAGGAACAGAGCCCCAGGTCCAGACGGCGTCCCCGGACGCGCATTGTCGCTGGCACTCAAGGCGCTTGCCCCCAGGCTGCGGGAGCTGTTCTCAGGATGCTTCCGACAGGGCCGTTTCCCGGAGCAGTGGAAGACGGGCAGACTAGTCCTCTTACGAAAAGACGGACGCCCCGCGGATTCCCCTTCCGCGTACCGTCCCATTGTGCTGTTGGACGAGGTGGGAAAACTCCTCGAGCGCATTGTCGCCGCCCGCCTCGTCAAACATCTGACGAATGTCGGCCCCGACCTGTCCGACAACCAGTTTGGTTTCCGAGCGGGACGCTCGACTGTCGACGCGGTCTTGCGCGTCAAGGCCCGCTCGGAGCAGGCGGTGGAATCCGGGGGGGTGTTGATGGCGGTGTCGCTGGACATCGCCAACGCCTTCAACACCATCCCGTGGAGCTGCATTTTGGCGGCTCTCGAATTCCACCGCACACCGCCGTATCTGCGTCGGCTGGTCGGGGACTATTTGCACGACCGCGCCATCACCTTCGCGGTCAGGGACGGTACGCACACGAGGCCCATGTCTTGCGGTGTTCCACAGGGGTCCGTGTTGGGGCCCCTCCTGTGGAACATCGGCTACGATTGGGTCCTCCGCGGGGCCACTCTCCCGGGTGTCAGCGTCATATGCTACGCTGACGACACGCTCGTCCTGGCCCGGGAGAGCACCTACAGGGAGTCTGCCCGTCTGGCGACTGCCGGAGCGGCTCAAACAGTGGCGCGCATTCGCCGCTTGGGGCTGGAAGTGGCGTTGAACAAGACGGAGGCGATCTGCTTCCATGGTCCGCGGAAGGCGCCTCCGTCGGGATCCCACATCACCATCGGTGGGGTCCAGATCGCTGTCAGGCCCGAGCTCAAATACTTGGGCCTCATACTAGACAGTCGGTGGACGTTCAACGCCCACTTCCAGCGCCTAGGCCTGCGCCTTTTGAGCGCGGCCGGGGCGCTTGGTCGATTGCTGCCGAACCTCGGTGGCCCTAAAGTCTCGTGCAGGAGGCTATACCTGGGGGTCATACGCTCAATGGCCCTCTACGGTGCCCCTGTCTGGGCCACCGAGGTAACGGACCGCGGTGCTGCTCTGTTGCGGCGGCCGCAGCGTGCGATATCCGTACGGGTCATCCGCGGGTATCGCACCATTTCCACGGAGGGGGCCTGCGTGTTGGCCGGCTCGCTCCCTTGGGACATCGACGCTCGGGTCCTTGCGTCACTCTATACATGGCGCAAGGACACGCTGGAGCGCAGGGGAGGGTACGTCCCGAGGGAGCTGGAGCACCAGAGGCGGCTGCTGCAACGGGCAGCGATGGAGGAGTGGTCGGCTCGGCTGAGCCGACCGAGTGCAGGCGTCAGGACGGTCGAGGCAGTCCGTCCTGTTTTGACGGACTGGGTGGGCAGGCGTCACGGCGTGCTGACCTTCCGGCTGACACAGGTGCTGTCGGGGCATGGATGCTTCGGCAGATACCTGTGGCGCATCGCCGGGAGGGAGCCGGACGCCCACTGCCACCACTGTAGGAATTGCCCCGAGGACACGGCGCAGCATACGCTCGCTGAGTGCCCCGCCTGGGCAGAGCAGCGCCGTGTCTTGCGGGCTGCAATAGGGGAGGACCTCGACCTCCCGGCCGTCATCATAGAGATGGTCGGGAGTCCTGACGCCTGGCAAGCGATGGCCTCCTTCTGCGAGGACGTCATCTCGCAGAAGGAGGAGGCGGAGCGAGAGAGGGAGTCCGCTGCCGCCACCCTGCCAATCCGCGCCCGACGAACTGGGCGCAGGAACAGGGCAAACCGTGCCCTGTTCCAACCACCTTAAAGTGGCCACGGGCGGCAGACTTGGGGAAGTCTGTCGCCCAGCACTATGGCCCGAGTAGGCGATGCGGTCGGAGTGTGCCGCGTCCCACTCAGTGGATTGGCAGGAGAGGGGGGTGCACACCACACGCACCCCCCGTACAGAGCCGGGGGCCGCATAGGCGGCCCGTCACCGCCGGGGTCACGGAAGAATGTCCACACGTACCCGTGACCCCGGCCGAAAGGTGATGAGGCGAACACCTGTCTGTTTTTAGTGGGTAGACGTCCTTTTCAGGGCGGAGTCCCACACACCGCGCCGTCCTCCCCGGGGCGGCGTGACGGTGCATAAAGCATTTTCAGACACAAAAAAAAAAAAAAAAAAAAAAAAAAAGGTTAGGTTAGGTTAGGTTAGGTTAGGTTAGGTTAGGTTAGGTTAGGTTAGGTTAGGTTAGGTTAGGTTAGGTTAGGTTAGGTTAGGTTAGGTTGGGGTGACAGGTCGGACAACCTCCTCGTGTGCTCCGTGGCTATCAGTCCTTCTCGGATACGTCCGGTGGGAACGGTAGTCGTGGAGCCTGGTTCACCCTGGGCAACTCGGGCAACAACTCTTCCTGCCTTTTGGGGAGTCTTGTTGCTCGTGGCTAATGGTCCGACACCGGGGAAAGGCCCTTTTCAGGGCCATGGGGGGGAGAACCCCCTGCGAAGCCGCGAGGCCTAGCGGGGGAGAAAAGGCCCTTTTCAGGGCCAGGGGGGGGGCTTCCCGCGAGGCCGCGAGGCTTAGTGGGTGCCTAAGGGGGCGTTGTACCACGTGCGCCTCTGTTTTCAGAGGCCGTAGTGGAGGCGCGAGGGCGGGCCCGGTGTGTACTTACCCTACCACCGGGCAGGCAGTGGGAGTTTTCTTTCCTGCCACCGCCGGAAAAACCGGGGGATGTCTGACATCTCCGGTCGGTCTTGGCTTGGTCGCCTGGGCCGGGAGGAAGACAACCTCCACAAAAATTACTCCGAATCCTAAGTTTCGGCGCCCGGCGAGGGGACGCATGGCCGGGGGGATTGCCTCGGTCGTGAGGGCGCCAACCTCAGCGGACCGGCCGACCCGCTGTTGACTTAGGCTTACCCAGGTACAGGGGGCACTGCCTGGGTGGACCATCCTTTCCCCCATACTCGTGGGAATCTTATGGATAATTCAAATAAAAAAACCCAAACCAATGATGATAAGGGGGGTGCTGCATCCGATACAGGGTCGGCATCGGACGAAGTGATGGTGGTGGACTGCAGCGCGTCGGCGCTCAGTCCGTCACAATTCTGGAGGGAGGGGCGCAAGAGATTGCGCTCAGGAAGTAAGGCGAGTCGTTCGACTTCCGAGTCGGGCGACGAGGCGTCACCAGCCCGGAGGGGGAGAGGCCGTCCTCCCACCACCGGGGAGTACGTGGGGTTGGCGAAAGCGAAGCTGGAGTTGCTCGCCGCCAAGCGCGAAGAGTTTCGCCTTCGCGTGGAAGAGGATGTGAGGGACTTGGTCGATGCGGCCAAGTCGAAACGCGCCAAGCCAGGTGTTGTCCCTGGCACGGAGGGAGAAGCCCGCACTGCAGCCGCTCTCTACGAGCAGGTGGCTGCGGGCCTTAAGGTGGTTCAACACGTGGCCACCAAATCCGGGAATTTAAAGGGCACATTCACACGTAGCCTTAAAGACGCGATGTCTGTCATCGAGGACGCGGCCGGAGAGCTCCGACAGCTATCGGCCTCGGAAGAGAATTCCCGCCTGCAGGAGGAGCTCGCTAAACTGCAGGCGGACAATCGCCGCCTCCAGGCGGAAAATAAGAAATTCCTGGACGAGCAGGCCAAGATGCGTCTAGAGCTCGAACAGTTGAAGACCGATGTGGCGGGTATTCGAAAGCCCACAACCACCACCCCGGAGATTCCGCGACCAGCTGAGCCAGATCTGGTTCAGCTGGTCCGCAATGAGATGGCGAGCTTGGCCGCCAGATTTTCGGTTATAGAAGGCAAGATCTTGCGTCCGCCTCTTGCTGGCGATCGTATGGTGAGCCAAGCACCGCCAACGACCTCATACGCGGCGAAGGCTGCCGCGCCACGTGACGCTAACCGCCCACAGGCGGGTGCAGCAAAAGGCGGCCAGAAACCGGCCCCAACTGCCAAGGCACCGAGCCAGAAAGCACCAGCCGCGGCCTCAGCCGCGGCCTCAGCCCCGGCTCCAGCCCCGGCTCCAGCCCCGGCTCCAGGTCAGACTGACGTAGAACCGATGGAGACATCAGAAGCCCCGCGCGAGCCCCAGGCCGGCCCATCAAAGGCCGCGGCTCCTATGTCCAAGGGGAAAGGAAAAGGGAAGGGTAAGAGGACGGGCGCAAGTAACGCGCCTGCACCCGCTCAAAAAACTACAACGGCTGCCGCTCCCAAGGAGGGCGAGTGGCAGACCGTATCCAGAAAAGGAAAGAAGAAGAAAAAGAGAGGGGGCAAGAAAAAGACGAACAAGCTGCGGGCTCCACGCTCTACCGCAGTAGTCATTTCGCTGCAGCCAGGCGCGGAGGAGAGGGGCGTGTCGTATGCCTCTGTCCTGTCCGAGGCCAGGCAGAGCGTGGACCTCGCAGGGATTGGAATTCCGTCAATACGGTTTAAGCGGGCTGTTACCGGCGCCCGCATCCTGGAGATTCCTGGTGCTACGAGCGGCGACAAGGCCGACGCGCTTGCGGCAAAATTACGGGAATGCCTGAATAGCGACGACATACGGGTCTCCAGGCCCACGAAATCCGCGGAGTTACGCGTTGTGGGTCTGGATGACTCCGTTACATCAGGAGAAGTCGCCAGCGCTGCTGCTCGCATCGGCGGGTGCACCATCGACGAGACGAAGGTCGGGGAGATTCGGGTTGGCCCTTCCGGCCTCGGATCCGCATGGCTCCGCTGCCCCGTCGCGGCAGCTAAGAAGCTGGCAGACGCAGGCCACATATTAGTAGGATGGGTGTCCGCCAAGGTGACACTGCTGGAGCCTAGGCCCCTGCAGTGTTACCGATGTCTGTATGGCGGGCACGTGCAACACACCTGCACATCTGACGTCGACCGCAGGGACCTCTGCTACCGATGCAGCCAGCCGGGCCACAAGGCTGGCCAGTGCACCGCTGCTCCGCACTGCAGCGTGTGTGCAGCAGAGGGAAAACCTGCGGAACATCGTATCGGCGCGAAGGCCTGCGTCTCCCGCCAGAAGAAGAAGGGCACGCTCAGTGGGGTCCAACACCGGATCCCCCCGACGCGAAGCCAGCCAACGGCCACCATGGCCATGGACGTCACGGAGCCCGCCCAGCCATCGCAATTCGCAATAAGGCACTGGGTGTGCTCAAATACCACCTAAGGGCCACGGGCGGCAGACTTGGGGAAGTCTGTCGCCCAGCACTAGGCCAGAGTCGGTGATGCGGTCGGAGTGTGCCGCGTCCCACTCAGTGGAGGAGAAGAGGGTGCACACCACACGCACCCTCCCAACAGAGCCGGGGGCCGCATAAGGCGGCCCGTCACCGCCGGGGTCGCGGAAGAATGTCTACACGTACCCGTGACCCCGGCAATATGTGATGAGGCGAACACCTGTCTGTTTTTAGTGGGTAGACGTCCTTTTCAGGGCGGAGTCCCACACACCGCGCCGTCCTCCCCGGGGCGGCGTGACGGTGCATAAAGCATTTTCAGACAAAAAAAAAAAAAAAAAGGTTAGGTTAGGTTAGGTTAGGTTAGGTTAGGTTAGGTTAGGTTAGGTTAGGTTAGGTTAGGTTAGGTTAGGTTAGGTTAGGTTAGGTTAGGTTAGGTTAGGTTAGGTTAGGTTTTTTTTTTTTTTTTTTTTTTTTTTTTTTTTTTAAATAGTAATCAGTACTCCTCTAACTTGATTAGAGCCTTTTTTGACGCATTTTCATTTGATAGCTGCTAGTTTTTAATTTTAAGAAAGGAAGAAGAATGAGAGAATTTCTTCTGTTTGTTTTATGATACTTTGATTTATCTATCTGTTATATCTATTATATCTGTTATGTCTATGTATTATCTATCTGTTTCGTTTGTCTATAATTCTTGCTTTATTTCATTTTTCTTATTATACCTTGTTCTGTCCACTTTGTTACGTTTGTCTTATTTTCATTCTGTTTGTCTTATATTCCCTTTATCTTACATCTCGTTCTTAACATCTTTCTCATCTTGTTCTTACTCTTGTTTTTCGTGTTTTCGTTCCTATATTGGTTTTTGGCCTTAGTGTTTCTATCGCTCCACTTTAGTCATTGCTAACTCTTCCACACTTCACTGGGGGGAAATGGGTTTGTCCTCCCACACTTATGGTTTCCATGTCGGTCTGTCTATCCACACGACAGGACGGGCGTAGCCGAAGACGGTTTTATCCTACTCCGTACATGTATCCATGCTTACAATGATATATTGTACATAATATATTTGAAGCATGGCTCCTCATTAGACTGACGCAGACCAGTATTGAAAGGGCTTGGTCGTGGCTTTTACCATGTTTCTCTTCGTAAGTTTTTCGGCCTCTATTCTAGCTTGACGATGGTAATTATCGTCAAGACTATATAGGTCCTCCGAATCGAAGGTATCTGCAGAATATCGTTCAGAACTTTTGGTTTCTAGCTTTGCACTAACCCCTGCTGCTGGTCCGTCCTCTTCCCTGCATGTGGTGTTTCCTGGTGCTCTAAGTATTCCCTCCCAGATCCTTTCCCTGGTTGATTTGTAGCAAGGCTCGAGCTTTCTACTCACATTGGCCGCAGTGGTGCCTTCAGCAGTACGCTACGGCAGAACGTACTATCGCGTCCCACCGTCTCCTGATTGGGCACTCAGGGCTGAAGGCGTCGTGGTTGGTATCTACGTTTTTGGCGGTTTTGCAGTTGCTGCAAGTGGGCGGCTTTCCGGCCTGACGTGAGGGGCAGTCTGTTCGTAGGTGTTTTGGGTCACCGCAGAACGAGCACTTGTCGTCCCCGTCGGTGCAAATTTTTCTGCCATGACCGAAGCCTAGGCACCTAGTGCATTGGGTTAGCGGACTCTGGTCGAGTACGCGAACCCGCTGCATATCTACGTAGGCACGACCGGCTTCGGTCAGTCGCTGCCACACCGGCGGGGAGACTTGTACCACCACATGGTTCTCTAGCGGGTTTCTCGCTCGTTTCCGGTACTTGACGGTGACCCTAACTTGTTCCGACTGCAACCCTTCCAGGAGGTGAGAGTTCTGTTTTTGGAGCGCTCTGGTGATGTCGTCGTCCGAGTTGTAAGACAACACGTTCGTCAACACCACCAGGGGGTCCTTATTGACAGCTTCCTCAACTGTAAGCCCTGCCGAGGAGCCGCCCAGCCTACTCTTAACCGCCTCCAGGTCTTTTTTATTCTGGCAGCCCACGACCACCTTCTGGTCCTTTGCCTTGCGCACCTTGTCGACACGAATCAGGGTTTCCTTCGCATCCACTGCGGTCCTGATTTTGTCCAATACTGTGGCACTCGTGTCCATTACATCGTTTGAGGACACGATTATGGAGTGCATTGGTGGAGGGACGGTGGCAGATACGCCTCCCGCTGCGCTTGCGTAAGTGACCACTGGCTTTTGTTGGCCAGCGGGAGGGATCACTGCTGTTGGAGACATTTTTCCCAACTCGCTGATACGGTCTGAGAGTGTGCGTGTAAAGAGCGCACACTCTACTAGTTTTTCGTTATTGTCTTTAGCGAGTCGAGATTGTTCCGCTAGTGCTACGAGCACTTGGGTGAATTCCCCTTTGTCCCTAGCTTTCTCCTTTTCCTGTTGGCCTGCCACCTCCTTCCCGTCCTCCTGGTGTCTCTTCGTCCTCTCCGCCTCCCCCTCCTTCACCAGCTGGTATAGTCGGTCCAGTGCCGCTATCACCCCTTCCTTAATGTCCGCCCTCAAGTTCCTAGAGCTGCTGAGGTTCAGTTTTGCCTTATTCAGGCATGCTCTGGCCTCAGCAACTCTAGTCTGGCAGACCGGTTTTGTTTGAGGGCTTTTTGGACCGTCCACACCCCGGCTGCTCTCGTGTGTGAGAGTGGGGACCGTCTTGGGCTTCTGCTTTGGCTGAGCCCCTGAGGTTTCTGCCTTCGCGACCGGTATGCTGGGTTTGGGATCTACTTTCCCAGCCTCCCACTCTCCTACACTGCGCCTGACACTGGTGATTGGCGCGGATCCATCTTTTCCGGCTTCGTCAGGAGAGCTAGCGTTGCTGTCTCTCTTGACGGGGGTGCGCTGTGCCACGAACATTTTTCAAGGTAGAAGGTAATAAAATAATAATAAATGAGACAACACGGTATAAATGGGTCCCCAGAAGAGAGACCGTTTCATACAAATTAATTAAATAAAATATTAATAGATTGGCAACTTTAAAAACTGTCAGATTAGTCCCAAAAGGGGTTTAATGCGTCAGTGACAATAACACTAAATAATTAAAATGTCAAAATGACAACAAGTGCAGTGAGTCAATACAGGCTATGCTAAGTCCCCAATAGGGTGACCGAGTAAAAATAAAAGTCAAGTTAAAAGTAAAAGTGTAAAATACAATTACGTCATAGTATAGTCAGAGTAATCTGCACAATTTCTTAAAATAAAAATAAAGTAAAGGGACGCGTGGACGGGTACCTGACCAGTATATTGACGTTTTGTGACTGTATAAGGGTCACAGATATCGTCTCCGGCCAAAATAAAGACTAAAATTAAAATAAATGAAAAATATAATTTTAGGTATAACACCAAATCCACCTAGTCAATCACCACAGGGTGGGTGGGTGGGCGATTTTTTCGATTTTTTTCGAGTGAAAAGCCCACTTGTGGGGTACCAATAGATGCGGGCCGCCGAGCACTACACGACTGTGTAGTTTTCGGGGGTAGGTTGAGAGGAAAAATCGAGAAAAATCGCGGAAAAACTGTGAATTTTGTAGAATTTAAAGTGTTTTTGCTATGTTTTAATAATAATAATTTTGTTTTTCAGGTCGCGATCTCCGGGATGCACGGCTGAAGCGGATTTGCAGAATTACAAATGAAATTTTTGTCGAAATTAATAAGGAAAGTGAAAATTTTGGAAAACCTAAGTGAAAATTTAAAAGTGAAAATTTTCGCGTCCAATTGCGTGGAGGGGTGCCTGGTAGGTGTAAGTGACCGAATTGACAATTTTAAGGGTCGAAAACCGCGTCCAAATAGGTTATATAGTTTGAAAATTGTCAATGGGTTAGGTTAGGTTAGGTTAGGTTAGGTTAGGTTAGGTTAGGTTAGGTTAGGTTAGGTTAGGTTAGGTTAGGTTAGGTTAGGTTAGGTTAGGTTAGGTTAGGTTAGGTTAGGTTAGGTTAGGTTAGGTTAGGTTAGGTTAGGTTAGGTTAGGTTAGGTTAGGTTAGGTTAGGTTAGGTTAGGTTAGGTTAGGTTAGGTTAGGTTAGGTTAGGTTAGGTTAGGTTAGGTTAGGTTAGGTTAGGTTAGGTTAGGTTAGGTTAGGTTAGGTTAGGTTAGGTTAGGTTAGGTTAGGTTAGGTTAGGTTAGGTTAGGTTAGGTTAGGTTAGGTTAGGTTAGGTTAGGTTAGGTTAGGTTAGGTTAGGTTAGGTTAGGTTAGGTTAGGTTAGGTTAGGTTAGGTTAGGTTAGGTTAGGTTAGGTTAGGTTAGGTTAGGTTAGGTTAGGTTAGGTTAGGTTAGGTTAGGTTAGGTTAGGTTAGGTTAGGTTAGGTTAGGTTAGGTTAGGTTAGGTTAGGTTAGGTTAGGTTAGGTTAGGTTAGGTTAGGTTAGGTTAGGTTAGGTTAGGTTAGGTTAGGTTAGGTTAGGTTAGGTTAGGTTAGGTTAGGTTAGGTTAGGTTAGGTTAGGTTAGGTTAGGTTAGGTTAGGTTAGGTTAGGTTAGGTTAGGTTAGGTTAGGTTAGGTTAGGTTAGGTTAGGTTAGGTTAGGTTAGGTTAGGTTAGGTTAGGTTAGGTTAGGTTAGGTTAGGTTAGGTTAGGTTAGGTTAGGTTAGGTTAGGTTAGGTTAGGTTAGGTTAGGTTAGGTTAGGTTAGGTTAGGTTAGGTTAGGTTAGGTTAGGTTAGGTTAGTTAGGTTAGGTTAGGTTAGGTTAGGTTAGGTTAGGTTAGGTTAGGTTAGGTTAGGTTAGGTTAGGTTAGGTTAGGTTAGGTTAGGTTAGGTTAGGTTAGGTTAGGTTAGGTTAGGTTAGGTTAGGTTAGGTTAGGTTAGGTTAGGTTAGGTTAGGTTAGGTTAGGTTAGGTTAGGTTAGGTTAGGTTAGGTTAGGTTAGGTTAGGTTAGGTTAGGTTAGGTTAGGTTAGGTTAGGTTAGGTTAGGTTAGGTTAGGTTAGGTTAGGTTAGGTTAGGTTAGGTTAGGTTAGGTTAGGTTAGGTTAGGTTAGGTTAGGTTAGGTTAGGTTAGGTTAGGTTAGGTTAGGTTAGGTTAGGTTAGGTTAGGTTAGGTTAGGTTAGGTTAGGTTAGGTTAGGTTAGGTTAGGTTAGGTTAGGTTAGGTTAGGTTAGGTTAGGTTAGGTTAGGTTAGGTTAGGTTAGGTTAGGTTAGGTTAGGTTAGGTTAGGTTAGGTTAGGTTAGGTTAGGTTAGGTTAGGTTAGGTTAGGTTAGGTTAGGTTAGGTTAGGTTAGGTTAGGTTAGGTTAGGTTAGGTTAGGTTAGGTTAGGTTAGGTTAGGTTAGGTTAGGTTAGGTTAGGTTAGGTTAGGTTAGGTTAGGTTAGGTTAGGTTAGGTTAGGTTAGGTTAGGTTAGGTTAGGTTAGGTTAGGTTAGGTTAGGTTAGGTTAGGTTAGGTTAGGTTAGGTTAGGTTAGGTTAGGTTAGGTTAGGTTAGGTTAGGTTAGGTTAGGTTAGGTTAGGTTAGGTTAGGTTAGGTTAGGTTAGGTTAGGTTAGGTTAGGTTAGGTTAGGTTAGGTTAGGTTAGGTTAGGTTAGGTTAGGTTAGGTTAGGTTAGGTTAGGTTAGGTTAGGTTAGGTTAGGTTAGGTTAGGTTAGGTTAGGTTAGGTTAGGTTAGGTTAGGTTAGGTTAGGTTAGGTTAGGTTAGGTTAGGTTAGGTTAGGTTAGGTTAGGTTAGGTTAGGTTAGGTTAGGTTAGGTT
>OX276480.1:14227500-14236034 GCA_946251955.1 Acronicta psi | reverse complement strand
CCTAACCTAACCTAACCTAACCTAACCTAACCTAACCTAACCTAACCTAACCTAACCTAACCTAACCTAACCTAACCTAACCTAACCTAACCTAACCTAACCTAACCTAACCTAACCTAACCTAACCTAACCTAACCTAACCTAACCTAACCTAACCTAACCTAACCTAACCTAACCTAACCTAACCTAACCTAACCTAACCTAACCTAACCTAACCTAACCTAACCTAACCTAACCTAACCTAACCTAACCTAACCTAACCTAACCTAACCTAACCTAACCTAACCTAACCTAACCTAACCTAACCTAACCTAACCTAACCTAACCTAACCTAACCTAACCTAACCTAACCTAACCTAACCTAACCTAACCTAACCTAACCTAACCTAACCTAACCTAACCTAACCTAACCTAACCTAACCTAACCTAACCTAACCTAACCTAACCTAACCTAACCTAACCTAACCTAACCTAACCTAACCTAACCTAACCTAACCTAACCTAACCTAACCTAACCTAACCTAACCTAACCTAACCTAACCTAACCTAACCTAACCTAACCTAACCTAACCTAACCTAACCTAACCTAACCTAACCTAACCTAACCTAACCTAACCTAACCTAACCTAACCTAACCTAACCTAACCTAACCTAACCTAACCTAACCTAACCTAACCTAACCTAACCTAACCTAACCTAACCTAACCTAACCTAACCTAACCTAACCTAACCTAACCTAACCTAACCTAACCTAACCTAACCTAACCTAACCTAACCTAACCTAACCTAACCTAACCTAACCTAACCTAACCTAACCTAACCTAACCTAACCTAACCTAACCTAACCTAACCTAACCTAACCTAACCTAACCTAACCTAACCTAACCTAACCTAACCTAACCTAACCTAACCTAACCTAACCTAACCTAACCTAACCTAACCTAACCTAACCTAACCTAACCTAACCTAACCTAACCTAACCTAACCTAACCTAACCTAACCTAACCTAACCTAACCTAACCTAACCTAACCTAACCTAACCTAACCTAACCTAACCTAACCTAACCTAACCTAACCTAACCTAACCTAACCTAACCTAACCTAACCTAACCTAACCTAACCTAACCTAACCTAACCTAACCTAACCTAACCTAACCTAACCTAACCTAACCTAACCTAACCTAACCTAACCTAACCTAACCTAACCTAACCTAACCTAACCTAACCTAACCTAACCTAACCTAACCTAACCTAACCTAACCTAACCTAACCTAACCTAACCTAACCTAACCTAACCTAACCTAACCTAACCTAACCTAACCTAACCTAACCTAACCTAACCTAACCTAACCTAACCTAACCTAACCTAACCTAACCTAACCTAACCTAACCTAACCTAACCTAACCTAACCTAACCTAACCTAACCTAACCTAACCTAACCTAACCTAACCTAACCTAACCTAACCTAACCTAACCTAACCTAACCTAACCTAACCTAACCTAACCTAACCTAACCTAACCTAACCTAACCTAACCTAACCTAACCTAACCTAACCTAACCTAACCTAACCTAACCTAACCTAACCTAACCTAACCTAACCTAACCTAACCTAACCTAACCTAACCTAACCTAACCTAACCTAACCTAACCTAACCTAACCTAACCTAACCTAACCTAACCTAACCTAACCTAACCTAACCTAACCTAACCTAACCTAACCTAACCTAACCTAACCTAACCTAACCTAACCTAACCTAACCTAACCTAACCTAACCTAACCTAACCTAACCTAACCTAACCTAACCTAACCTAACCTAACCTAACCTAACCTAACCTAACCTAACCTAACCTAACCTAACCTAACCTAACCTAACCTAACCTAACCTAACCTAACCTAACCTAACCTAACCTAACCTAACCTAACCTAACCTAACCTAACCTAACCTAACCTAACCTAACCTAACCTAACCTAACCTAACCTAACCTAACCTAACCTAACCTAACCTAACCTAACCTAACCTAACCTAACCTAACCTAACCTAACCTAACCTAACCTAACCTAACCTAACCTAACCTAACCTAACCTAACCTAACCTAACCTAACCTAACCTAACCTAACCTAACCTAACCTAACCTAACCTAACCTAACCTAACCTAACCTAACCTAACCTAACCTAACCTAACCTAACCTAACCTAACCTAACCTAACCTAACCTAACCTAACCTAACCTAACCTAACCTAACCTAACCTAACCTAACCTAACCTAACCTAACCTAACCTAACCTAACCTAACCTAACCTAACCTAACCTAACCTAACCTAACCTAACCTAACCTAACCTAACCTAACCTAACCTAACCTAACCTAACCTAACCTAACCTAACCTAACCTAACCTAACCTAACCTAACCTAACCTAACCTAACCTAACCTAACCTAACCTAACCTAACCTAACCTAACCTAACCTAACCTAACCTAACCTAACCTAACCTAACCTAACCTAACCTAACCTAACCTAACCTAACCTAACCTAACCTAACCTAACCTAACCTAACCTAACCTAACCTAACCTAACCTAACCTAACCTAACCTAACCTAACCTAACCTAACCTAACCTAACCTAACCTAACCTAACCTAACCTAACCTAACCTAACCTAACCTAACCTAACCTAACCTAACCTAACCTAACCTAACCTAACCTAACCTAACCTAACCTAACCTAACCTAACCTAACCTAACCTAACCTAACCTAACCTAACCTAACCTAACCTAACCTAACCTAACCTAACCTAACCTAACCTAACCTAACCTAACCTAACCTAACCTAACCTAACCTAACCTAACCTAACCTAACCTAACCTAACCTAACCTAACCTAACCTAACCTAACCTAACCTAACCTAACCTAACCTAACCTAACCTAACCTAACCTAACCTAACCTAACCTAACCTAACCTAACCTAACCTAACCTAACCTAACCTAACCTAACCTAACCTAACCTAACCTAACCTAACCTAACCTAACCTAACCTAACCTAACCTAACCTAACCTAACCTAACCTAACCTAACCTAACCTAACCTAACCTAACCTAACCTAACCTAACCTAACCTAACCTAACCTAACCTAACCTAACCTAACCTAACCTAACCTAACCTAACCTAACCTAACCTAACCTAACCTAACCTAACCTAACCTAACCTAACCTAACCTAACCTAACCTAACCTAACCTAACCTAACCTAACCTAACCTAACCTAACCTAACCTAACCTAACCTAACCTAACCTAACCTAACCTAACCTAACCTAACCTAACCTAACCTAACCTAACCTAACCTAACCTAACCTAACCTAACCTAACCTAACCTAACCTAACCTAACCTAACCTAACCTAACCTAACCTAACCTAACCTAACCTAACCTAACCTAACCTAACCTAACCTAACCTAACCTAACCTAACCTAACCTAACCTAACCTAACCTAACCTAACCTAACCTAACCTAACCTAACCTAACCTAACCTAACCTAACCTAACCTAACCTAACCTAACCTAACCTAACCTAACCTAACCTAACCTAACCTAACCTAACCTAACCTAACCTAACCTAACCTAACCTAACCTAACCTAACCTAACCTAACCTAACCTAACCTAACCTAACCTAACCTAACCTAACCTAACCTAACCTAACCTAACCTAACCTAACCTAACCTAACCTAACCTAACCTAACCTAACCTAACCTAACCTAACCTAACCTAACCTAACCTAACCTAACCTAACCTAACCTAACCTAACCTAACCTAACCTAACCTAACCTAACCTAACCTAACCTAACCTAACCTAACCTAACCTAACCTAACCTAACCTAACCTAACCTAACCTAACCTAACCTAACCTAACCTAACCTAACCTAACCTAACCCATTGACAATTTTCAAACTATATAACCTATTTGGACGCGGTTTTCGACCCTTAAAATTGTCAATTCGGTCACTTACACCTACCAGGCACCCCTCCACGCAATTGGACGCGAAAATTTTCACTTTTAAATTTTCACTTAGGTTTTCCAAAATTTTCACTTTCCTTATTAATTTCGACAAAAAATTCATTTGTAATTCTGCAAATCCGCTTCAGCCGTGCATCCCGGAGATCGCGACCTGAAAAACAAAATTATTATTATAACAAACATAGCAAAAACACTTTAAATTCTACAAAATTCACAGTTTTTCCGCGATTTTTCTCGATTTTTCCTCTCAACCTACCCCCGAAAACTACACAGTCGTGTAGTGCTCGGCGGCCCGCATCTATTGGTACCCCACAAGTGGGCGTTTTCACTCGAGAAAATACGAAAAATCGACCAAAACCCTACTACATCAGGTACCGAGGTTACCTTATACCTGCCATATTCTTAGATAAACATTGACAATTTTCAAACTATATAACCTATTTGGACGCGGTTTTCGACCCTTAAAATTGTCAATTCGGTCACTTACACCTACCAGGCACCCCTCCACGCAATTGGACGCGAAAATTTTCACTTTTAAATTTTCACTTAGGTTTTCCAAAATTTTCACTTTCCTTATTAATTTCGACAAAAAATTCATTTGTAATTCTGCAAATCCGCTTCAGCCGTGCATCCCGGAGATCGCGACCTGAAAAACAAAATTATTATTATAACAAACATAGCAAAAACACTTTAAATTCTACAAAATTCACAGTTTTTCCGCGATTTTTCTCGATTTTTCCTCTCAACCTACCCCCGAAAACTACACAGTCGTGTAGTGCTCGGCGGCCCGCATCTATTGGTACCCCACAAGTGGGCGTTTTCACTCGAGAAAATACGAAAAATCGACCAAAACCCTACTACATCAGGTACCGAGGTTACCTTATACCTGCCATATTCTTAGATAAACATTGACAATTTTCAAACTATATAACCTATTTGGACGCGGTTTTCGACCCTTAAAATTGTCAATTCGGTCACTTACACCTACCAGGCACCCCTCCACGCAATTGGACGCGAAAATTTTCACTTTTAAATTTTCACTTAGGTTTTCCAAAATTTTCACTTTCCTTATTAATTTCGACAAAAATTTCATTTGTAATTCTGCAAATCCGCTTCAGCCGTGCATCCCGGAGATCGCGACCTGAAAAACAAAATTATTATTATAACAAACATAGCAAAAACACTTTAAATTCTACAAAATTCACAGTTTTTCCGCGATTTTTCTCGATTTTTCCTCTCAACCTACCCCCGAAAACTACACAGTCGTGTAGTGCTCGGCGGCCCGCATCTATTGGTACCCCACAAGTGGGCGTTTTCACTCGAGAAAATACGAAAAATCGACCAAAACCCTACTACATCAGGTACCGAGGTTACCTTATACCTGCCATATTCTTAGATAAACATTGACAATTTTCAAACTATATAACCTATTTGGACGCGGTTTTCGACCCTTAAAATTGTCAATTCGGTCACTTACACCTACCAGGCACCCCTCCACGCAATTGGACGCGAAAATTTTCACTTTTAAATTTTCACTTAGGTTTTCCAAAATTTTCACTTTCCTTATTAATTTCGACAAAAATTTCATTTGTAATTCTGCAAATCCGCTTCAGCCGTGCATCCCGGAGATCGCGACCTGAAAAACAAAATTATTATTATAACAAACATAGCAAAAACACTTTAAATTCTACAAAATTCACAGTTTTTCCGCGATTTTTCTCGATTTTTCCTCTCAACCTACCCCCGAAAACTACACAGTCGTGTAGTGCTCGGCGGCCCGCATCTATTGGTACCCCACAAGTGGGCGTTTTCACTCGAGAAAATACGAAAAATCGACCAAAACCCTACTACATCAGGTACCGAGGTTACCTTATACCTGCCATATTCTTAGATAAACATTGACAATTTTCAAACTATATAACCTATTTGGACGCGGTTTTCGACCCTTAAAATTGTCAATTCGGTCACTTACACCTACCAGGCACCCCTCCACGCAATTGGACGCGAAAATTTTCACTTTTAAATTTTCACTTAGGTTTTCCAAAATTTTCACTTTCCTTATTAATTTCGACAAAAAATTCATTTGTAATTCTGCAAATCCGCTTCAGCCGTGCATCCCGGAGATCGCGACCTGAAAAACAAAATTATTATTATAACAAACATAGCAAAAACACTTTAAATTCTACAAAATTCACAGTTTTTCCGCGATTTTTCTCGATTTTTCCTCTCAACCTACCCCCGAAAACTACACAGTCGTGTAGTGCTCGGCGGCCCGCATCTATTGGTACCCCACAAGTGGGCGTTTTCACTCGAGAAAATACGAAAAATCGACCAAAACCCTACTACATCAGGTACCGAGGTTACCTTATACCTGCCATATTCTTAGATAAACATTGACAATTTTCAAACTATATAACCTATTTGGACGCGGTTTTCGACCCTTAAAATTGTCAATTCGGTCACTTACACCTACCAGGCACCCCTCCACGCAATTGGACGCGAAAATTTTCACTTTTAAATTTTCACTTAGGTTTTCCAAAATTTTCACTTTCCTTATTAATTTCGACAAAAATTTCATTTGTAATTCTGCAAATCCGCTTCAGCCGTGCATCCCGGAGATCGCGACCTGAAAAACAAAATTATTATTATAACAAACATAGCAAAAACACTTTAAATTCTACAAAATTCACAGTTTTTCCGCGATTTTTCTCGATTTTTCCTCTCAACCTACCCCCGAAAACTACACAGTCGTGTAGTGCTCGGCGGCCCGCATCTATTGGTACCCCACAAGTGGGCGTTTTCACTCGAGAAAATACGAAAAATCGACCAAAACCCTACTACATCAGGTACCGAGGTTA
This sequence comes from Acronicta psi, assembly GCA_946251955.1. Taxonomy (NCBI): domain Eukaryota; kingdom Metazoa; phylum Arthropoda; class Insecta; order Lepidoptera; family Noctuidae; genus Acronicta; species Acronicta psi. The sequence goes on along the minus strand of OX276480.1, from coordinate 14,229,170 downwards.
CCTTATACCTGCCATATTCTTAGATAAACATTGACAATTTTCAAACTATATAACCTATTTGGACGCGGTTTTCGACCCTTAAAATTGTCAATTCGGTCACTTACACCTACCAGGCACCCCTCCACGCAATTGGACGCGAAAATTTTCACTTTTAAATTTTCACTTAGGTTTTCCAAAATTTTCACTTTCCTTATTAATTTCGACAAAAATTTCATTTGTAATTCTGCAAATCCGCTTCAGCCGTGCATCCCGGAGATCGCGACCTGAAAAACAAAATTATTATTATAACAAACATAGCAAAAACACTTTAAATTCTACAAAATTCACAGTTTTTCCGCGATTTTTCTCGATTTTTCCTCTCAACCTACCCCCGAAAACTACACAGTCGTGTAGTGCTCGGCGGCCCGCATCTATTGGTACCCCACAAGTGGGCGTTTTCACTCGAGAAAATACGAAAAATCGACCAAAACCCTACTACATCAGGTACCGAGGTTACCTTATACCTGCCATATTCTTAGATAAACATTGACAATTTTCAAACTATATAACCTATTTGGACGCGGTTTTCGACCCTTAAAATTGTCAATTCGGTCACTTACACCTACCAGGCACCCCTCCACGCAATTGGACGCGAAAATTTTCACTTTTAAATTTTCACTTAGGTTTTCCAAAATTTTCACTTTCCTTATTAATTTCGACAAAAATTTCATTTGTAATTCTGCAAATCCGCTTCAGCCGTGCATCCCGGAGATCGCGACCTGAAAAACAAAATTATTATTATAACAAACATAGCAAAAACACTTTAAATTCTACAAAATTCACAGTTTTTCCGCGATTTTTCTCGATTTTTCCTCTCAACCTACCCCCGAAAACTACACAGTCGTGTAGTGCTCGGCGGCCCGCATCTATTGGTACCCCACAAGTGGGCTTTTCAATCGAAAAAATTCGAAAAAATCGCCCACCCACCCACCCTGTGGTGATTGGCTAGGTGGATTCTCGGCAAATCACAAAAAATTAACTTTTTTGTTTTGAACTGTCTTCGCCCACAGGTGATTTCTCGCGACCCACAGAACACGTAAAGTACAATTTTGGTGGTTAGGTACCCGTCCAAATGTCCAAGTGAAATAAAACATAGACGATATTGTTTTATTCGAACATTATCTTAAATTCACACAGTTCCCCCTATTGGGAACCAAGTTTTTGACTTTTTAAATCGTCTATCGACTTTTAAAACAATTTATATATATATACTACATAACTCAGTTCCCTATTGGGACTAAGGTTTTAAGACTTTAATTTTATACTATTAATAATTATTTACACAGTCCTTATTGGGACAAAGTTTCTATTTTAAAAATTGTCAATCTACTCCTTTAATTTACAATTAATACAGCCACCTTTTTGGGGACCTAATTTAATATTGTGTTGTCTCACTTATTGTATTCTATATATTAACCTAAAACATGTTTGTGGCACACCGCACCCCCGTCAAGAAAGACAGTGGCGCTGCCTCTCCAGACAAAGCCGAGAAGGCTGGACCAGTGCCAACTTCCAGCGTCAGGCGCAGTGTAGGGGAGTGGGAAGCTGCTAAGCAAGAACCCAAATCAAGCAGTGCACCGTCCGCGAAGGCAGAACCCCTAGGGGCTCTGCCCAAGCAAAAACTCAAGACG